>CM076848.1:105735073-105771074 GCA_039519185.1 Astragalus membranaceus | reverse complement strand
TAATACCGCTTTACTTGGAAAACAATGTTGTAGACTTATGGATGATGATTCTTCCCACATGGCTAGAGTTTTCAAGGGTAGATACTACCCAAGATCTGATCTTTTGCATGCCTCAGTGGGATTCCAGCCAAGTTATGCCTGGAGAAGTATTCTTAGTGCAAGGAGAGTTATTGAAAAAGGGTCAAGGTGGCTTATTGGAAATGGGAGAAAAACTAGTATTTGGCATGCAAATTGGCTCCCGGAGCAAGCCAACTTTAAGGTTTGTAGTTCCCATCAAACCTTGGATTCTAATGCTACTGTGAGCCAATTAATTGACAGGATACTAAGCAGTGGAATAGGCAGCTCATCTTTGATATTTTCAACAATTATGAGGCTAAACAAATCATCAATATCCCTATTTCTTGGAGACTGCCTTCGGATAGTTTTGGTTTGGCATGGTGAGCTTAATGTCCAATACTCTGTGAAGTCTGCCTATCACTTATTGAAGGAAGAGAGCGTGAGGAAAATTCCTGAATCTCTAACTCTATGAACAACAGCTTGTGGAAACACATTTGGAAATCAAATGTTCCAAATTGTGTGAAGAATTTTCTTTGGAGATTGTCTAAGGATATACTCCCTACTAGGAGTAGATTGGAAAGGAAAGGAATTCAACTAGATACCCAATGTCCAATTTGCTGTTCAAGTGTAGAAATTGCTAGTCACCTGTTTATGAACTGCTGTCCTACCCAAATGGTTTGGTTCTCTTCTCCTCATGGTATTAGAATCCCACCGCATTCTGATTTTATGAATTGGGTTCTTCACTGGCGTACAATTGATTACTCTCTGGCTAGGCAACTCTTTTGTGTCACTCTATGGAAAATTTGGAAGCATAGAAACGATCTTATTTTTGACCAATCTGTTTTCATTCCAACAGTTATCACCTTAGGCAGCTGTGATTTTGTGGCTGAGTTCAATCTGGCAAATGTTAGGCTTGTTGTTGTGCCTCGGCCTGTTGCTGATAATCTGAAGTGGATCGGCCCGCTTACTGGTTCGTTAAAAATCAACACAGATGCTGGGTGCTTTGATGATGGTGTCTCGGATTGGACCTTCATTGTCCGTAGCCATCATGGAGCTGTTCGCCATGCTGCTGTCCTCAAGCAAACAGGGTCCCCAAATGCAACTGTAGCTGAAGCAATGTCCGTTAGGTGGGCTATTAACTGGGCTAGCTTAAACAATTTGTCTAACTGCTGGTTTGAGCATGATGTTGAGATTGTTGTTAACTGTTTTTTGGGTTTGAAATCTGTAGCTGCTATTGAACCCATAATTGTTGATTGTATTGCTTTGTTAGGCCAAATCCCAAATTCTAGGATTTCCTTTATTCGTAGGGAGTGTAACCAAGCTGCTCATGCACTTGTTAGTGTAGCTTTGCAAATAGGTTCCTCGTTTTGGCATGGGTATTTCCCTGAACCTGTTAACTCTATTGTCTGTAATGAGGCCTTGGGCTCTCTCTCTTCTCTATCAATCGAATGAGATGTTTTCCTGTCAAAAAAAACTCATCCCATTTTTAATAGTTTTTTAATAAAATTCATTTTTGTAAAAAGTAAATTAAATTATTTATTTGGCACAACCAACGGATTGGAAAATGGAATGGAAATAAAGGGGAAATTAAAGGAACCCAATTAAACGTACGTTGCATGGAACAGTCGTATATGGGGATAAAAACACATTGAAGTTGGTTTGGATTATTGTTGAAAACAATGAGAGATATAATTAATTAAAATACTGCTTTATAGTACTATATAGAGCCCAAATGACATGATATCAGAGTACAAAGATGGACGGCCAGTGCGAAATTTGTTCTTAAGCACGAATAGAGATTAGTCTTTCGTTGAATGCGTTGGGACACTCAGTGGGTAGTCAGCGATGGTCCGAACCAAAAAAGAGTACAAAGATGGATACAAAAAAGTAAGTGTCCATAAATAAAAACTGACCAATGTAGTCGATCAAGGGAAGATGTAAATAATAGGTGTGATATTTGTAGTTAATAGCGTAGTGTTTTACTGTAGGTTTGTGGAAGATTAAAGACTGAAATAATGTATAAAATAAATGAAGTAACAGAGAGACATTAAATATTAGCTAATGGGCGGTGGGTACCATAAATTTAACAAGGCGAATGCGTTAAAGAGGAGCTAAGGGCCGGTGGCTACCATCATATTGACAAAATGAAAAACGTAGGCCGGTGAATAGCTTGGAATTTTGCAATGCAATTTCACATCCAGTAAACGATGTATTAATGACACCCGAATTAAACCATCGTGTAATGGATTTTATTTTTTAAAAACGGGTTAAGTAAAGAATTTTTTAGATACAATGTTTGGGTAGGAGGAATTAAACCATATCGAGTAATGATATTTGGACCAAAATTTCCAGCCAAAAATAACCAAAAACCACTTTACAACACCAATTAATCAAAAATTTAGGTGATTAACCAATTAGCCAAGTTTTTAGTCAATGGCTTAGAAAACAGTGTGATAATATCACTTACATGGATGAATCTTTTTGAAAGAAAGCGAACAAAGTAAGTAACCGATAAATAAGTTCTTTGAACTTCAAATCCAAATTTTGCTTGTGTCTAAACCAACAACAACAACAACAACAACTTTCAATAGCAGAACAACCAAATTTTTGCCCTTTCTCATCTGACATCTTGCTAAAGAGAACTCGCTTTACATCAGCCCTAGAATTTACCACGCTCTGATATGGAGTTGATTTAGATGCACACCTTTTAATATCAGCTTCCTTAGACATGTTTGAGAGGGAGGACTTTGATACTGAAGTTTCAAGTTTCTTATCAGACAATTTTTCATGATCCTGTTGTTGCAATGTCCACTCTCTCAAATCCTTGTCATTCCTCTTTATAGGACTCTCTCTTTCTAGATGGTACGATTGAAACTGTACGCAGGTATCTTTTTCTTTGTTTGAGATGATTTAGAGCCCACATAAGGTGAACTTTTGGTAACCCGCTAACCTTTACTAAAAGACATCTTAACTTCAAAGTCTGAAATAGAAACATCTTCATTCAATTTGTAGTTTTAGCAAAGTAAAAATGCATGGATAAGTTTAATACAGTAAATCTTAGGAAAAACCAGTCCCTAGATTTTTCACGATTTTTCACCACCAACTTTAAGGGAATACCAAACTGGCTCACAACTATAATAAAAATTCTCATATGCACGCATTCTTAATCTCAATTCAACTAAACCAGATCTAATAGAATCTCATATAAAAAGATTCACATCAATACAAAGAGTGAAATAGATTACTAGACCAAAACTCAATCAGGCAGGGCGTGGACTTGGCTGCACCGGTTGATGGCCGAGATAGTCTCGGGTCTTGACAGTCTTGAGGCTGCGATTCCAATGGTGTGGTCGCCGGAGTGAGATCTGTGACGAAGTTGGTTTCTCTACTTTCCTTGTCTCTCTCGCTTCTTTTCGCTCTCCTTCTCCTTTGTTTCCATGCTCCATCGTGTGCGTTCCACATCTACCTTTCCCATAACTGCCGCCGTGAGCGTCGTAACAGTCACTGCGAACACAGTTTGCACTGCCGCTCTCTCTCTCGTCTTCGCAGAGGCTCCGGTGATACTCCCCATGAATCATCTTCTCGCACGCCCCTTTAATAGAAAAAATGAAAGTCTTATAAGAACAGAATCCGAAAAAACAAAAGGAATTTGACAGACTGAAGTATATAACAGAAAAATGAAAGGAAAGATTTTAGGAAAAATAGTGAGAATAGAGAAGACAAAGAGACAAAAAAGAAAAGAGGGAGAGAGGTGAGAGGAAGACAAGAAGCTCACCACCGGAAACTGTCACCGCCACAGAACCTCCGCGGTGAACTCCCCCCTCCCCCCACCGCCGGAAGAACCACTGCTCCTTCCCCCATCCTAGATCAACGACCACCACATCTGGACCGCACTTCGCTTTCTCTCTCAATTCCTCATCCGGGTTCACCACCGCGTATAGTTCCTCCCGTACTCTTTCCTTGGTTTCTTTTTGTTGTGTTTTATTGAAAAAACAAAGGATATTTCAAAAGTGGGAAGTCCCACATTGCTTGGCTTTGGACTCACCAAAGTCTTTAAATATTAAAGCTTGATGAGAGCTTGTAAACAAGCAAGTAGAAGGGACTCCCTCGCGCGCACAAGCAGGGACCAACATGGCTTGGTTCAGTGCAAATCTTCCGATCCCCCCTCCCCTGCGCGCGCGCGATTAGCCTTGCGCCAGTTTCAAAGTCCAATTCAACATTAATTATTGCTTTGTCAATAATACCATTAGCTATTTTTCAAAGAGAGAGAAATATGTAGAATGAAATAATAAATGACTAAGGATCTTCTAGGAAGACGCTAAATACTTCCATCAAAAGTAATGAAAATTATTAGTCTTCTTTTTTTGGTCTGCTCCAGTTCTGCTCCATGATTAGCCTTTCCTTTGAATTTATTTGATTATGTGATAAAATAAAACACTTTCTTGGTTCTTTATTAAACATCTTATATGCAAGAATTTTCAGCTAAATGGTAAAATATATTAGGATGATATAGTGTTATTCAACCACCAAATACCCTTAATTTATTGTAAGTTAAAATAACATGAAACTTATTCTTGTTGATACCTATGTTATGATTGGATATATTTTGGTAATCGTCGTAACACTGGTCAATCCTTTTTCGTTGAGACGGATTCGCCGCAGTGGTTGTTCAAGATCTTGGAGCGGAGACGTGTCATACCTATGTTATGATAACGTTGGTCGTCTAATACTATTTATTGAAAGTCTATTGAAATGAGTGATACTATCATACACATCCAAAAGCGATCTGAAGTGCTCTTGCCTACTTATCGTGAGAACTGGAGCAGAACTGACTCGTGGAACCCTCCAACAAGTGTTACTTTCACGCATAAGTTGGATCACTGCTCAATTTTGGAGGCATAGTTGTGGTCAAGTTATCAAGGGTTGTCTAGGTTGGGGTCGTGGTCCATTAAACAAGCTCAAGAATTTGATCCTGATTCACAAGGCAGGGGAGGTCAACCTGGTTTTGTAGAAGCTGGTGCTGGAGTTATTTGATTCAATGATAGGATGTGTGTTCCCGATGATAGATATGTTATGAATCAAGTTTTGAGAGAAGCTCATAAGAGCCAATATTCAGAATATCCTGGTTCCACAAAGATGTACAGTGACCTTCAACAGTGGTATTGGTGGCTGGGGATGAAGACGAACATTGCTGAATTTTTATCTCAATGTTTAACTTGTCAGAAAGTTAAGACTGAGCATCTGAAACCTTCAGGTCAATTACAACCATTGGAGATTCCTAAATGGAAGTGGGAAATCATTTCAATGGATTTTTTTATGGGGTTACCTCGTACCCCAATCTGCCCATGATTCTATTTTGGTTGTAGTTGATTGTTTGACTAAGTCTGTTCATTTCATTCTCATTCAATCCAATTACAAGGTGTCAAAGTTAGCAGATGAGTTTCTCAGAAATATTTTCATACTTCATGGAGTTCCAACCCATATAATTTCTGATCTTGAAGATATGCTAAGGGCCAGTGTGCTTGACAGTGGCGGCACATGGGAAGATCATCTTTCGTTAGTAGAATTTGCTTACAACAACGGTTATCATTCAAGTATTAGATCAGATTTAGTCCAAGAGACCACTGAGAAAATTCATTCTATCCGGAAGAGGATTAAAGCAGATCAGAGTCGTTAGAAAAGTTATGCGGACAAAAGGACTAAATCTTTGGAATTTAGAAAGGGTGATCATGTGTTTCTTTAAGTATCCCCCACATTTGGTATTGGTCGAGCCTTGCGTGCCAAGAATCTTACTCCCAAATTTATTGGTGCTTTTTAGATTGTAGAAAGGATTAGACCTTTTGCTTAGTGTATAGCCTTACCTCCATCTCTGTCAGCCTTCATAATGTATTCCATGTATCCCGACTTCGTAAGTATATCCCCGATCCTCTTCAACCACTGAATTTTGAATAGATTGATCTCTTTTCTGATCTTACCTTTCACCCCTATCCGGTGCTAATTTTGGACAGTAGTGTGAAAACTCTTAGGACCAAGACCATTATGTTGTCAAAAATATCCCTCAGCTTCTTCATCTCTCTCTCTCTCTCTCTCTCTCTCTCTCTCTCTCTCTCAATCTTCCATCTTCTCTCCCACTCCTTTGCACTTCGTCTCCCCCTCTCTTTCTCTGTGCGCTTCAATCCTCTCATTTCACCACAACCAGACCTGTTTTTAATCACTTATACGGGTTCCAAATGCAACCCTAAAAACCAGATCTGGGAGAGAACTATGGCGAGGGGAGATAGAAGAAGAAGTAAATTCAAAATTTTTTGGCCATTCTTCATCGAGCAAATACGTCTCCTGGAGCATCCACACTTTTGACAAAACCACAACACTCACCAAGAGTGCAGTCAAAATCAAAACCACAACAACAACAACAACAAACGACCCATTTCCTCTATTGTCTAAAATTAAAGCTATATTTCTCTTGGTGATTTTGGGTGTGGAGGTCGCCTTAGGGGGGTGGGGGCTTTTCCTGCCATGGTGGTTGAGGAGGGAGGGAAAATGGTGGTGACACGGGGATGGGAGGATGAGGTGACTGAATCTAGTTTGAGCTTGTGTCGTTTGTGTTATTGTTGGGATTTTTCTTCTTAGTTGTGTTAGGTGTTTGGGGGTTGGGGTGAATGTTTGGGGGTTGTGCTGATTATTGGGATTTTTTTCTTCTTTGTCGTTGTTGTGTTGGGTGTTTGGGGGCTTTTTCTTCTTCTCAATAACCCTAGAAGCGGAAGTGGTATTTTTTGATTGTGAAGAACCCTCCCCTGTGTCTTTATTGGAAAGAGTCTTCGTTGGATTTTTGGTTAGAGTTGTTTGCTCAACTAGAGGTGGGTTGAGGGAAGAAGATTGAATTGAAGTTAGTTTTGTTGCGTTGAAATAGAGGGTTCTGGTTGAAGAGGAACATAATTGGTAATAAGAAGGATGGAAAAGGTTGAGTCTGAGAGAATAAAAGAAAGAGAGAATAACAAAACAAGATTGAATTGAAGTTGTGCGTTGAAATAGATGTCCGAGAATAATAAGAAAGAGATAAGTTTGAGAAAATAAGGGAAATGATGAATGTTTAAAGAATAAATAAAAACAAAAAATAATGAAGTGGTAGTCCCACTCGGCATAAAAAAATTAGAAAAAATAAATAAATAACAACTCAGACATTGTTAGCCATGTAGGTGTTTTTTGTAGCGTCTTAACAGAAGGACTTTTTTAAAAAGTTGTTTTTACAGGGACTTATTTAAAAACAATAGAGGGCTAAATTGCTCACGGGGTCCCTTAACTTAATTTCAGGTAACGATTTAGTCTTTTATCTTTTTTTGTCCAAAAAAAGTCCTTTATGTTTCAAAATGTATACGATATTCCCGTTTTTTGAAGTTTTCGTTTAACTCTGTTACAAAAAGCCCACATGGCTATTAAAATGCTGACATAGCTATAACATTACTAACACGTCATATTTATTTAAATTTTTAAATTATTTAAAATCCAAATAAAACTAATTTAAAAGGGAGTATCAGAAACCCCTTTGGATCCTATCCTTCCACTCTCCCTAAATCTCTCTCCTTCCTCTCTGTCTCTCTTACTTCCACTCTTTCTCATCACTAAAAAATTATAAATAAATAATGAGAGAGTGAAAGTAAGAGACAGGTAGAGAAGAATGAGGGAAATGTAGGGAGAATAGAACGAGAAGATCCAAGTCCATATGAAACCCATAAAATGTGTTAATCATCAAATCTCTCACGAAGGAAAAAACGTCGATTTGGAGAAAAGAGTAAAATGGCTTTCTAATCTCTAATAAAGTGCACCAGAAAGGGGAGAGGGAAACTGATAACTCTATTTTATATAGAGTTATTCATATGTTTAAACTTAGTAAATTGCCCTCTTTCAAGCAAAGATAAAGAGTTTATATAGTATTTTATGTGATATATGATAACTTGAGTGTTTAACATGGTTATAGTTGTTAATAGGCCATTTTGGATATATTGTGGTATGTTTGATAAGTTTGCTCAGTGCAGTCTACAGATGCTCCTGCATCAATGCTCCTGCATTAATGCTCATACATTAATTCTGCACTTACAACTCTACTGGTTTAGCACAATGCTACTGCACTGCAATTGCATTGCCTGAAGGTTGAAGCCATCCACTTGCACATCCACTTGCACTTGATGACCTTATGATTGGTCTCCTAAAGCAAGCACATTCATATATTTCGGGGCCTACAATTCCCACATTGCTTTGAAGAGTCATCTACATAGGGACACATGTTCATATCTCATTGGACCTCCCTACACACTTGATTGAAGACCTCAACTTGGGAAACAACTTCTGAAAAGTAACCATGATTCAACCTCTAGTTTACTTCAACATGAAGGAAGGAAGCACCTCTCTTGAAGACTATAAAAGGACCTCACTCCTTCACTTGAAGATAGATCACAATCGATAAGTTAGATCAAAATTTCAATATACATAGTTAGTTTCTATTTTGTAAGAAGGAAAGGAAGGAATTGACAAACCCCCTTACCTCAACTTCATAGTTTTACTAAGTGCTAAGGAGCTAATGCAATTGCATTGCTAGGAAAATTCATGCAAAGAGCTGCAACTTGTGTAATCTCTATCTTGTTGTCTCTCTTTTGTGATTTCAATTATATAAACATGTTCTATTCAGTTTATATTTGCCTTGCAATGTCTATGTTGAGCTTAATCTCTTTAGTTGGAATGTTCTAACCATTTAATGAGCTTTTAAGTAAGTTTGATGCAAGTATATGATATGTGCACTTTAGTTCTTGCTTGATAATACTTTCACACTTATTTTGAGATTGATCAATTAGAATAAGTAGATTTGTAAAAGCAGACATGGTTTACAATTAAGAACTCAAGAACTAATATGGGTGAGTGTTTTACATAAAGGAAACTTTGTGAAAACCATACTAAGTCCTAGACATAGGATAGTATAGTCCATAGGGTGATACTGTGGGTCCTTTAAAAGACAAGAGTGAACTTATTTAGCTAAGCCTAGACATAGGAAGCTTGTAATGAAACTTTGAAGAAAGTGACTGAAAGGCACATAACTAATGCAACAGGATTCAGTGCAACTGCATCATAACTACATTAAACACTTGAAAGTGAGTTACTTGGGGAAGACATTCCAACTAGCTTTTCTCTATTGCATTACAACTATTTACACCTTGCCTTGTTCTAACTTGATTGTGATACTCACCATCATCAACTATATTGTTATTTGGTTACTCTCCTTAAATTACATAGTATTGAATTTTAAAAGAGTTCATCAATCCCTGTGGGTTCGACCTGTTCTAAACACTATATTACTTGTTATGGAGTATGTATACTTGCACATGCTTTCCACACACCAAGTTTTTGGCGCCGTTGCCGAGGATTGTAGTTAAATTCTTTTAAAAATCTGATATACTGTAATTTAGTGTATATTATTCTGGTATTTGAAGGTTTCTGTCATGCAAGAGCACGTGGTGCTTTAGCATATGTACAGGACCAGAAACAGGACACCAGAATATAGCTTAGATTCAGAGATAGAAAGAAGATATGAGATTGCTAAGGCTCCAAAAGCAAAAGAAACAAGCTTGCATAATGTCTCACAGTGAAGGGCAAAGCTCAAGACCACACTCAGTAAGAGGAGGTCCTGGCTCTCATCAAGCTACAAAAGAAGATCACAGAGAACAATTCATCCACATGGATCCCATAGGTATGATTAATGATAGAGATAGACCTATGAGGGACTATGCTCAGTTTGATCATCAAAATATGCAAACTAGCATATCTAGACCTCATATTGATGCTGAGCATTTTGAATTTAAACCTATGATGTTTCAAATGCTTCAAACTATTGGTCAATTTGGAGGTACTCCTCATGAGGATCCTCACTTGCATTTAAAACAGTTTATAGAAGTATGTAGTAACTTTATCATACCTGGTGTTAGTGAAGGTGCTTTCAGATTAAGGTTGTTTCCTTATTCTTTGAAAGATAGAGCTAAGGCTTGGCTCAATTCTTTAGAGCCTAACTCTATCCATTCATGGAATGAAATGGCTGAAAAATTTTTAGGAAAATATTTCCCACCTATCAAAAATGCCAGGATGAGAACAGATATTACATCTTTTAGACAAAAAGAGTTTGAATCATTATTTGAAGCATGGGAAAGGTGGAAAGAACTTTTAAGAAAATGTCCTCATCATGGTTTACCTGTCATTATTCAAATGGAAACTTTTTATAATGGTTTAGAACCTCAAACCAGAATAATGCTTGATGCATCTTCTGGTGGAGTGTTATTGAATCTGTCATACAATGAGGCATGTGAGTTAATTGATAGAATAGCAGCTAATAGCTCTAGTTGGCTAACTGAGAGGGTGAGTGCCCAAAAGAAACCATCTGGGGTACATGAAGTAAGTGATGTATCAGCCCTATCTGCTCAAGTAGCCTTTTTAGCTAACTTGATAAAAAACTTCACTTCAAGTAATGCAACTGCATCTAATGCAGCTGCATCTACAGACAGCACTGCAGCAGCAGTAGAACAAGCACCTCCAGGTACCACTAGTTGTGTATATTGTGGAGGAAGTCACTTATATGAGGAATGTCCTAGAAACCCTATTTCTGTAAATTATGTAGGTTATAATAGAAATAACAACCCTTACTCTAACACTTACAATCATGGGTGGAAAAATCATCCCAACTTTAGATGGAGCAATAACAATGCACCTGCATCTAATACTGCACCATCCACACCACCAGGATTCCCACCTTAAAACAACCAGAGACAATCTCAAAACACCAATGAAAATTCTCTAGAAAATATACTCAAAGCATTCATAGGTGAAGCAAGAACAACTAGACAAGCTCAAGATGCTTCCATTAAGAATCTAGAGAACCAGGTAGGTCAGTTAGCCACAGCTTTGTATCAAAGGCCACCAGGTGCCTTACCTTCCAATACAGAAGCTACTCCTTCCCAGAAACAAGGAAAGGAGCAGGTTAAGGCTATCTCCTTAAGAAGTGGCAAGGATTTGAGTGAGTCAAATGAGAGGGAAAGTGTAGATAAGGGAGAAAAAGAAAAAGAGAAAAATAGTAAAGACAAAAATGTAGAAGCATCTAATTCTCCTGCATTAGAGGAAGAAGTTCAAATCCCAACACCTAAGTTAGTACCTGAGTACCCTCCTCCTCCTTACCCACAAAGATTGAAAAAAGCACATGAGGAGAAACAATTTAGCAAATTCTTAGAGGTACTAAAACAGTTTCACATAAATGTTCCCTTAGTAGAAGCACTTCAACAGATGCCAAACTATGTAAAGTTTATGAAGGATGTGCTTACAAAAAGAAAAAGATTAGGGGAATTTGAGACAGTTGCCATGACTAAAGAATGTAGTCTGATTATGCAAAATAAGATTCCTAGGAAATTGAAGGATCCAGGAAGTTTTACAATTCCATTCTCCATTGGAACTTCTTATACTGGTAAAGCTCTATGTGATTTAGGGGTAAGTATTAATTTGATGCCTAAATCTATTTTTAACCAGTTAGGAATTGGAATTGCAAAACCAACCACTGTGACACTTCAATTAGCAGACAGGTCAATAGCATATCCTGAAGGTATAATAGAAGATTTCTTAGTTAAGGTAGACAAATTTGTGTTCCCTGCAGATTTTGTCATTCTTGACTTTGAAGCAGATAAAGAAGTACCTATTATCCTAGGTAGACCATTTCTAGCAACTGGAAAAACCTTAATAGATGTGCAAAGAGGTGAACTTACAATGAGAGTGAATGATCAAGAGATAAAATTCAATGTGATGAGTGCTATGAAGCATCCTACAGAAAATACAGAAGAATGTTCATCCATTTTTTCTCTAGATCAATTGGTAGAGAAACAGTTTTACAAGCAGTATGATCATTTGGCTAATGCAGATGCACTTGATGCACCTGCATTGCTAGATGAGGAATTACGAGAAAAAGAAGACCTGCCAGTAGGAAACTCTTGTAAGGTAGTGTGGGCTAGAACTTATGAACCTCTCAATCTTGAGGATCCAACTCTTAAGAAGAATTTACCCTCCATAGAACAACCTCCCAAGCAAGAATTGAAGGAATTGCCTAAGCATATTAAGTATGTTTTTCTAGGAGAAAGTGAGACATTACCAGTTATTATTGCTTCTGATTTAACATCAGAACAAGAAGGTAATCTCATATACTCTAAAGAAACATACCAAGGCAATAGGTTGGCAAATGGCAGATATCAAGGAAATTAGTCCTTCTGTGTGTATGCATAGAATCATCTTAGAAGAAAATTCTAAGAATAGTATAGAAAGCCAAAGAAGACTAAACCCTATCATGAAGGAGGTTGTGAAAAAAGGAAATCATTAAGTGGCTAGATGCTGGCATAATATACCCCATATCAGACAGTGCATGGGTGAGCCCTGTCCAATGTGTACCAAAGAAAGGGGGTGTGATAGTAATAGCCAATGAGAAGAATGAGTTGATACCTACAAGAACTGTAACAGGTTGGAGGATATGTATGGATTACAGAAAACTCAATAAGGCTACCAAAAAGGATCACTTTCCTTTACCATTCATAGACCAAATGCTAGATAGATTAGCAGGGAAAGAGTTTTATTGTTTTCTAGATGGCTATTCAGGATACAATCAGATAGCTATTGAGCCTAAGGATCAACATAAAATCACTTTTACGTGCCCTTATGGAACCTTTGCTTTTAGAAGGATGCCATTTGGATTATGTAATGCACCTGCAACCTTTCAAAGATGCTTGATGTCAATATTCTCAGATTTCATTGAGCAATCAATGGAAGTATTCATGGATGATTTCTCTGTCTTTGGAGAAACATTTCAAGATTGCTTATCAAACTTGGAACAAATTCTCAAAAGATGTGAGGATACAAATCTAGTGTTAAACTGGGAAAAGTGCCATTTCATGGTACAAGAAGGCATTGTGTTAGGACATAGAATCTCAAAGAAAGGTCTAGAGGTAGACAAAGCCAAAATTGAGGTGATTGAAAAATTACCCCCACCAACAACAGTTAAAGGTATCAGGAGCTTCTTAGGCCATGCTGGTTTCTATAGAAGGTTTATGAAATACTTTTCAAAAATTTCAAAGCCGTTATGTATGCTTTTGCAACATGATGTACCATTTAAATTTGATGAAACTTGTATGGAAACTTTTGAAAAGCTTAAAAAAGCATTGGTAATAGCACCAGTGATAGTAACACCTGACTGGAGCAGGCCTTTTGAATTAATGTGTGATGCTAGTGACTTTGAAGTAGGAGCAGTCCTAGGGCAAAGGTATGACAAAGTTTTTCATTCTATTTATTATGCTAGCAAGACATTAATTGAAACTCAGGTTAATTACACAGTCACAGAAAAGGAATTATTAGCTGTGGTATTTGCATTTGAAAAATTTAGATCATACTTAGTTGGCACTAAAGTAATTGTTTATACTGATCATTTTGCAATTAAGTATCTGATTTCAAAGAAAGATGCAAAGCCAAGACTAATAAGGTGGATTCTACTCCTTCAAGAATTTGATCTTGAAATTAGAGACAAGAAGGGAGTAGAAAACCAAGTAGCAGACCATTTGTCAAGACTTGAAGGTGAATCACTAGGTACACAAGAGGGAGAAATCAAGGAGAGTTTTCCAGATGAGAAACTATTTGCAATCACAGTCAATGCACATAGTGCAACTGCATGTGCTACATGCAATGCAGGAGCATCAAATGCATCTGCACCATGGTATGCTGATATTGTGAATTTCCTTGCATGTAGAGTGACACCAGTGAATATGACATATCAACAAAGGAGAAGGTTCTTCCACATAGTAAAACAATACTATTGGGATGATCCATTCCTCTACAAGATGTGTCCTGATCAATTAATGAGGAAATGTGTTCCTGATGAAGAACAACAAGCACTGCTTCTGCATTGCCATGCTGCACCATATGGTGGCCACTTTGGAAGCACAAGAACAGCAGCTAAGGTATTACAGTCTGGTTATTTTTGGCCTATTTTATTTAAAGATGCATATTTTATGGTCAAGAAATGTGACAAATGTCAAAGGGCAGGAAATATCTCTCATAGACATAAAATACCCAGAACCAATATTTTAGAAATTGAATTATTTGATGTATGGGGAATGGATTTCATGGGACCTTTTCCACCTTCTTTTGGCAATTTGTATATCTTAGTAGCTGTTGATTATGTATCCAAGTGGGTAGAGGCAGTAGCATTACCAAATAATGATGCAAAATCAGTAAGTAAGTTCCTTCAAAGGAATATATTTACTAGATTTGGAACTCCAAGAGCTATAATTAATGATGAAGGGTCACACTTCTGTAATAAAATCATTGAAAACCTTCTAGCTAAATATGGAGTTAAGCATAAAATTGCTACAGCTTACCACCCTCAAACAAGTGGGCAAGCAGAACTCTCAAATAGGGAAATTAAGAGAATGCTAGAGAAAATGGTGAGTCCAAATAGGAAAGATTGGTCTTTACATTTTGATGAAGCCTTATGGGCATATAGAACAGCATTCAAAACACCCTTAGGAATGTCTCCTTATAGAATAGTCTATGGAAAAGCATGCCATTTACCTGTGGAGTTAGAAAATAAGCCTTATTGGGCTATCAAGAAGATCAATTTTAACTTAGACAAAGCAGGTGCCCAAAGAGTGCTAGAGCTTAATGAATTAGAAGAAAGTAGGCAATTCTCTTATGAGAATGCTGAAATCTATAAAATGAAAACTAAGGCATGGCATGATAAGAGAATTCAAAAGAGAGACCTAAGAGAGGGAGGATTAGTTCTGCTATACAATTCTAGATTGAAGCTTTTTCCTGGAAAGCTTAGATCAAGGTGGTCAGGACCATTTAAATTGGTTTAAATTTATCCTCATGGAGGAGTTGACTTGTTAGATGAAGCCGCAAACACCATCTTCAAGGTAAATGGTCAAAGAATCAAAATGTACTATGGTGAACATGGGGTGAGAGATAAGGTCACCACTCATTTGAAAAATCTCTAAAAGAAAGAGGTAGTCAGGCTGAGAAGACTCTTAAAACAAGCGCTTAATGGGAGGCAACCCATCATTTTTACTTATTTTTGTTCAATTTCATGTTTTTAGTGTTTTGTAGGAAATGCAGGAAAATGATACAGCTGCATTGATGCTACTCCACTACATCTGCATTGAAGAAAAAAAATGTGCCCTGCACCCAAATTTCAAAATTGAAAAAAAAAAAATTAAGCAAGTGTAATGCCAACTCATCAGAAGGAAGGCTTAGAAATGAAGTGTTTAGTAACCAAAGGTGACACGTGGCTGCATGCATGTCTACCACGCCTTACCTCACGACTACCAAACACTCAAATCAAACTTCCTTTAACTCCTCACTTACAAAACCCTAAAACTACCATCGTTAACCCTTCCACTCAAATTCTGATCAAACACTTACTTCATCTCTCACTCATTACGCACAACAATTCCATCTCCAACAAACACAATGGTGAAGAAGGATTCTGCATCAAAATCACCAAGCAAACATGCATCATCATCGTCCAAAAAGGGCAAGAAAGGCAAGACCAATGCACCAGCATTGATAAGTGAAGAGAAAGCTCATCTATGGAAGATGCAGTTACTACCAGAAAGGGGATACGATTTGAAGAAAGTAAGTCCATCATTCATTGCAACAGTGGCCAATCTTCACTGGGATCACTTTGTGTTGCCACGAGGAGGATATATTGAAGACTTAGTGAGAGAATTCTATGCTGGAATTTCTGACAATGAAGGGCCAGAAAAATCCCACACTTCAAAGGTTAGAGGTAAGGTAGTTCATTTTCATCCCAAGAAATTAAATGAGCACTATATGTTGAAGTATAATGGAATTGAGTTTGAAAAGAAAGTAGGGAAGGCTTATAAGAAAATAATGGAAGAGATTAGGGGTAGAATAGCCACACCAGATTCTGTTTGGGAAAGATTCACACCTAATGAGATCAAACTTAGAAGCACTTACTTGATAGATGCTTTAGGTAATTGGCATTTGTTCATAGCAACTTCAATCCTACCCACATCACACACATTTGCAATGACCAAAGAGAGAATGATCCTACTAGATACAATTCTCTCTGAGGGCAATGTTGATATAGGTAGATTGATTGCTAGGGAAGTCTATGCATGCACAACTAAATCAAAGGGATTTCTGTTTTTCCCTTGTCTCATAACTGAATTGTGCTTGAAAGAAGGTGTTCCTATTGCTGCAAATGAGCAAAGAAAATTTCCCCCTAATAGTTTGAATGCTGAGATGAAAGAGAGACTGAGAAAAGTGAGAGGTACACTGCCTATGCCTGCAATGCAAGAGCATTTCATGCAGAAGCAAGTTGCAATGTGGAAATTTCAATATGAACAAAATGATTAGCTGCAACTTATCTTCCAATATATGTCTAATGAATTAGGCAAAAGTAAGGCACCTGTATTTCCAAGCTGGGTATTGAGAACTGAAGGACAAGAAGATGAGGAGAAAGAACAACCTGATGAGGAAAAGGAAGAAGAAAAAGAGGAACAGGAAGAGGAACCCAAAACTAAGAAAAGAGTGACTAGGAAACAAGCAAAGGGAAAGAAAAATATAGTAGTGGAGCCTGATGTTGAGGAAACTTATGATTCTGAAACCGAGGAAGATGTGGAAGCTCAAAAACAAGTAGAGAGTTAGAGGAGGATGAAGAGGAGGAAGATAGTGATCTGGAAGTTGATAGTGAAGAGGAAGATCAAGCAAGGGGTGTAATTCTGGAAGAAATAGCCAAACAAAAATATGCCAAGACACCACCACCAGTCCAACCAGAAACAACTCATACTTCACCAATAACTTCACCTATCCACTCACCTATCAAAGAAACATCTCCCCACCCAAAATCACCACTACCCTCCCTTAGTGATCAACCAATTCAGTCACCACCACAAACAACCCCTCCTCCACCCTCTCCACCAACTGAAACAGAACACCAATCACATCTTGAAGAACAAATTCCAATCCCAACCTCAACTATCACTGAGCCACAAACAGAACAAACCATCCTTACCAGGCCCTCTGACATTATAACTAATGTTGTTTCTGCTCTTGAGAAAGAAAATGTGCAGGATACTGATGAAGATCCAATTGAAGAGACAGAACCATAGGCAGTACAGGAGAAAGAAGCTACCACAGAAGCAGTTGAGATGCAGAGTGATGCACCTGCATCAGGTGCTTATGCATCTCAATAAAAGGTTGCAATGAAACCACAACATGATGAGGCAGCAATGCAACTAGTTCTGCAACAAATAGCTCACAGGAAGAGAGAGGAACTGGGAAACACACAACAATTCTTCAAGCAACCAGCAGACAAGGCACCAAAAAGAAAGATCCATGATGCAGTCCCAACTGATGCTACTACATCAATTCCTGCCACAACACCAGAGGAACCAGGTGCATCTGCACCAGTAGAAGAAACTCTAATCAAGAAGCCCAAAGAAAAGAAGCAGAAGGTGAAGAACACTCCTCCTACAAGGAAGAGTGCAAGGACAAGGAGTGGAGCAAATAAATGAGTATCTGTTACATGCTTTCTTCTGTTTAACTACTATATTTTGGATGTTATCTTACTACTAACTCATACCTGGTTGTGTTTTTAATCCCTCTCCCCATATTTTGAACAAATATTCTAAGTATTCTGTGAACTTATAGCAGTGCGGACACTGCTACCCCTTAGGTTTGGCGGGGGGGGGGGGGGGGGGACTTATCTTATTAAGTATGTTATGTATGTTATGTATGTGTGTTTTAGCAAATCTATGTTTTAGTAAATATTTTTGTATGAATGTATTAGATGTACTTAACAAAGTAGTATCTAAATACATGAAACTAATTTTCCAAAGACATCTCTTAGGAAAATAGGGACAGGTATGAGGAATACTATAATTTGTTAAGAACATTTTTTAGTAGGTGATCAGTTTGAAAAATTTTATAATGCAAACCCATGGATGGGTTTTTTTTGAAAAAGAAGCCTTATTTCTTACAAAAATAACCAAAATTATTTTTTCTTCAAATACCTCAAAACTGAGTTTGTGAAAAGAACCTTGCTATTTAAAAAAAGAGCAATCTGATGGAAGGGGAATTTTTGGTGAGCTAAGGTCAAAACAAATTTTGATTAAAAAGTTGGAATAGCTTAAAGAATTAAGTTTGGGGGTGTTTTATGAAAAGTAAGGCTGAATTTGAAAAAACGAAAAGAGTAAACAATGCATAAGATTACAAAAAGAGTGGTAAAAAGATCAAAGATCAAAGCCATATTGACCTGAATCAATTGAGCTATACCTGTGCCAAAGTGCATGAATGCATCTGGAGGTCAGTGAAAAGCTGTACCTGTGCCATGCAAGAATAAATGCATCTGGAGGATAGTTCAAAACTGTACCTGTGCCATGCAGGAATAAATGCATCTGGAGGACAGTGAGGAAGGCAATATAAGTGTAACACCCTGATATTTTTATTTCTTTAAAAACACCCAAGTGCACATTAAACATACATCAGAGATAATATTTCCTGTTCAGATACTGATTACCACTATGAAATTTTTGCTGAAATATAACATAACTGTCTTATACACACTTAAGACCATACGGTTCTTAGACCGTAAACTGTCAGCAAATGTGGTAGTCAGAATCACACAAGAAAGCGGAATGAAAGACAAACATGACACTAATGTCATAGTGCTGTGATACATGGACAACAGAAGGAAGATAAACTGAACATAAAGCTAAGTCATTATCCATTTCCCGGGGGCCACCTACTCGTGCCTCTGAGGTTTCTTCTGTCCCTGTTTATCTGTAAAACAACAACATTTAAACAGTGAGATACAATCTCAGGGAGTTCTACCGAGACCCCTGCTAACTCTCTCGGTTCAATTAATAATCATTTTTAAAATCAACACGACACCGACTGCAATAAAGTGCTAACCCCGGTGAACGTGAACAAACAAAGTGCGGCACCGACTGCAATAAAGTGCTAAACCCCGGTGTATCGCACAGTACGACACCGACTGCAATAAAGTGCTAAACCCCGGTGTACGTACAACAACTCATGACATAACACCGACTGCAATCCAGTGCTATATACCCGGTGAACCCCCTTACCAATAGTACATTCTCCTATTGGCACGGAGCCTAGGTTGGGGGAGCATGACTGCCCCGCCTAGTATGTCAAAACATGGGTCGTCACCCAACTCGATATACATATAAACATATATATCTACAGTACCATGAACCCACGGTCCATCAAATCAGACAATCCATGAAACACTTAAATCCACGATTTTATAAAATCCAAGTTCACACTCGCAATCTAGTTGACCACTTTTCGACAAAATTTTCAATATCAAAAACAGTTCATTTTGCCTTAAAAATAGAATATTCAGTTAGGCCTCTGAATAAGCTTTCCAACGCATCTTAGAACACCTCAATCGGGTTCCCGGATCAAAAGATATCGCGAAACGAAAAACAGTGTTTGGTTGCTGAAATTCTGCCAATTGGCGCTGGAGTCGCGCCTGGAGCGCAAGTTCCGCGCGAACAGGCAGAAGGTTCTGCCAAATTGCACTGGGGTCGCGCCTGGAGCGCAAGTTCCGCGCGAACAGGCAGAAGGGGGCTCTGTTAATGCAGATTTTGGCGATTTCGCGCGAAAACCGTGATTCCGCTCAATTCCGATTTTAGTTCTGATCGAAAACAGATTAAACAAACAGAAAAACAGATTCAACCAATATCACACAATCATTCAAATCAATCAATGTCTCAATCAAAACGGTTTTTATCAAAAACGACATATTTTCCAAATAACGGTTTTCGTTCCAGAATCTCTCGAAATCAATTAACGTAAAAACTAACGAGACACAAAAACATCCTAAGCGTGAGTAAAACTCACCCTTGACGCGAGAGCCGTCACCGAGCCGAAATCACCGAGACTCCAAAAATCCCCAAACGAAACCCAATAATCACCAATCCGCTCTCAACTTCGAATCGAGCTTCAATCCACTTTCAATCTTCCTTGGGCTTGCCTCAAATCATGAATAACCAACCAAAATCATCATCAATCCCCCAAAGCATCCCAAATTCGAAATTCAAATAGAGGGGAAAAGAGGAAAATAAGCTCACCAAAACTAGGGGGAAAGGAAGCTAGTAGGAAGGTGATGATGATGGTGAAAAACTTGGAGCTTGGGTGGTGATGGAAGCCCTTCTTCTCCTCTTTCTCTTCTTCTTCTTTCTTTTCTCCTCTTCTCTTCTTTTCTCCTCTGCTTCTTTTCTCTTCTGCGCTTTCTTTTCTCTTTTTCTTTCTTCTTTCATTTAACACACACACATACTTATTTAATTAATAAATAAGTGGTAGCGTGGTCCAATTACCGTATTGACCCAAATTCCTTATTTCGATTCCAAAACTTCCTTGGTCCGTATTATTCGGTTAACGACCCTGTGACAGCCAGTAATTAATTTTAGCACTCAATAATTTTACCAATTAAGTACCAAATTAATTCAATTGGGTTAACATCCAAATAATTCGATTAATTATTTTGAGGATGTTACATTCTCCCCAACTTGAAAGAATTTTGTCCTCAAAATTAGACACGACATACCTCAAGAGAACAAATACGGATACTGAGTCCGCATATCGTCCTCCAACTCCCAAGTAGCTTCCTCGGCGGAAAAACCATCCCAAACCACCTTGACAATGGGAATTGACTTTGTCCGTAGCGTCCTCTCGCCACGTTCCATGATGTAATTCGGATTAGGTTGGAAGGACAAGTCCGGTCGAAGGTCAATCCTTTCAAAATCTAACGGTTGGCTTGGATCGGGAATGTACTTCCGCAACTGAGACACATGGAATACATCATGCAGATTTGACAATGGTGGAGGCAAAGCAATACGGTATGCAAGAGGCCCTATTCGCTCGATAATCTGGAAAGGTCCAATATACCGAGGACTGAGTTTCTTCACCCGTAATGCCCTACCTGTGCCAATTGTTGGTGATAATCTCAAAAACACATGATCGCCCGACTCAAATTCCAACGGCCTTCTTCTTTTATCAGCATAGCTCTTTTGCCTGCTCTGAGCAGTTTTCATTCTATCCCTGATCTGGCGGATCTTCTCAGTAGTGTCATGAATCATCTCAGGTCCTAACAATCGGTTCTCACCTACTTCCCACCAACACAATGGAGTCCTGCATTTCCTACCATACAAGGCTTCAAAAGGTGCCATTCCGATACTGGAATGATAACTGTTGTTATATGAGAATTCCACCAATGGAAGATGATCCTCCCATTTCTTTCCGTTATCAAGTACCGAAGCCCTAAGCATATCCTCTAATGTCTGGATAGTTCTCTCGGTCTGACCATCGGTCTGCGGGTGATAAGCGGTACTAAGAAGTACTTTAGTTCCCAATGCTTCATTCAGAGCTTTCCAAAATCGAGAAGTGAATTTCGGATCTCGATCCGACACTATACTGGTAGGAACCCCATGTAACCTTACTATGTTCTTCAAATACACCTCAGCTAACTTGGATACTTTACTGCTAGAACGAACTGGAATAAAATGAGCTGATTTAGTTAACCGATCCACAACTACCCAAATGGAGTCGTTACCGGCTTGAGACCTTGGCAACGCCATTACAAAATCCATAGAAATGTCTTCCCATTTCCACACTGGCACGTCTAGTGACCGTAGCAGACCAGCAGGCTTCTGATGTTCTATCGTAACTTTTTGACAAGTTAAGCATTGTGATACGAATTCAGCAATTTCTAACTTCATTCCCGGCCACCAATACATCTGTTTTAAATCTCTATACATCTTGGTGGATCCAGGATGTACAGAAAATAAACTTCGGTGCGCTTCCTCTAGCACTTGCTTTTTAATACTCTCATCGTCGGGCACACAGATCCTACCGTTGAAACAAATAACCCCATCACTATCCTCGGTAAAATCTGGCAACACTTTCTGTGATTGTAGTTTCACATCAACTCCCTGTGCTAAGCGAATAGAATCCCTTATGGAACTAGAGATCCTCATGTGGCTCAACACCAACCGGTTCCTTTTTGGCTTTGAATCCACATTTAAGTCCCGGAAAGACTCCAACAATTCCATTTCATGCATCATTAATCCTGCTATATGAATGGATTTCCTACTTAGTGCATCAGCCACAACATTAGCTTTTCCCGGATGATACTTCAATTCGAAGTCATAATCCTTCAGAAATTCCACCCACCTTCTTTGTCTGTTATTCAGCTCCTTCTGATCAAACAAATATTTCAAGCTTTTATGATCACTAAAGACTTCGAAACGGGACCCATATAGGTAATGTCTCCAAATCTTCAGTGCGTACACAATAGCTGCCAACTCTAGATCATGAGTCGGATAATTCTCTTCATGAGTCTTCAACTGTCTGGAGGCATAAGCTACAACTTGTTGGTTCTGCATGAGAACACATCCCAAACCCTTCCCAGAAGCATCGCTGTAAATTTGAAAATCCAAAGACGGATCTGGAAGAATTAGGATTGGAGCAGAAGTCAACCTAACCTTCAACTCTTGAAAACATTCCTCACAATCGGCGTTCCATATAAACGGTTGGGCCTTGCGAGGCAACTGAGTAAGTGGGAGAACCAATTGTGAAAAACCTCGGATAAACCTTCTGTAGTAACCGGCTAGACCCAAGAAACTTCTTATTTCGGTGACAGATGTTGGTCGTTCCCAGCTCAACACCGCTTCTACTTTACTGGGATCCACCGCAACTCCCGATTGGGAAATCACGTGTCCCAAAAACTTCACTTCCGGCATCCAGAAGTCACACTTCGACGGCTTGGCATACAATTTCTTTTCTCGGAGTACGTTCAGAACAATGCGGAGATGTTGAACATGGTCCTCAATGGTCTTAGAGTACACCAAGATATCATCAATAAAAACTACCACAAACTGATCAAGGTACGTGTGAAACACTCGGTTCATGTAATCCATGAATACCGCTGGAGCATTAGTCAAACCGAAGGGCATCACTACGAACTCGTAATGTCCATACCTCATACGGAAAGCTGTCTTCGGAATATCTAAGGCTCGTACCTTTATTTGATGATAGCCCGACCTCAGATCAATTTTTGAAAATACCACAGCACCTCTAAGTTGGTCGAGCAAATCGTCTATCCTTGGCAAGGGATATTTATTCTTGATCGTCACTTTATTCAATTGTCGATAGTCTATGCACAACCTCATGCTACCATCCTTCTTTTTGACTAGCAACACCGGAGCACCCCATGGAGAAGCACTCGGTCGGATAAACCTTTTCGATATCAATTCCTCAAGTTGAGACTTCAGTTCCTTCAACTCTAAAGGAGACATTCTATAAGGAGCAATAGAGATTGATCCTGTACCAGGAATCAATTCTATTGAGAATTCTACCTCTCGGTCAGGAGGTAAGGATGAAACTTCTTCTGGAAAGACATCTAGAAATTCATTTACCACTTGCACAGATGACAAATCTAAACCCGTTTCAGTAGATGCAGACAACATAATAAGAATAGCTTCCGCACCTTGGAATAATGACTGGCTTGCTTCGGTGTAAGAGATCGTCGCTTCAGCATCTGCCTGTGTCAATCCTACGGACTCGGAGGCGAAGCTAATAGTTCGATCGGCACAGTTGATTGTTACATGATTTTCAGCCATCCAATTCATACCCAGAACAATGTCCATGCTTCTCATAGGCAAGCAAATAAATTTCACAACAAACTGTCGGTCGCCTATGACAAGTAGGCAATTTTCACATAATGATTGGGTCTGGACACGACCCTTGGCAGCAGTTAAAATAGTTATCGGTTCGGATAGCTCAGACAATGCTAAACCCAACCGATCCACACATGCTTGCGAGATAAAACAGTGAGTTGCACCAGAATCATATAAAATATTGACTGAATTATTAAAAAGAGATCCCGTACCCCTTAGAAGATTATCCGTAAGTGTGATGGTTCGAGCATCTAGAGTGTTGATTCGCTCCTGACTAGGAGCATTTGGTGCTCTTTGCAGATTCTTCTTTGTTGGGCACTTATTTGCATAGTGTCCCTCTTCATTACAAACATAGCACCGATCTGGCCTTGGCGGACACTCGCCACGGTGATATCTTCCACAAAGTCTACAATTTCTGAACTGTGCAGAATCAGACGATTGCACCTGCTTCCCTTTGTAATTACCTCCTTTCCCTGAGTCGTGCCTGGGACCCATCTGAGAACTAGATGGTCCAGTGTTCCTCTTGCTCTGATGGAATGCCTTTCTGCTTGCATACAACCTTGACAAATCACTTTCGGCGATATAAGCTTGTTGTACCATGGCTGCATAGTTGGTCCTCGGAAAAGAACTAAGACTTTGAGCAATATCCTCTCTCAACCCATATTTGTACCTGTCAGTTTTCCACTGGTCATTGGGGGCATATCCAGCTAGACCGAAGAATTGATACAACTCTTCAAATTTAGCCGTGTATTGGCCCACGGTCAAGCCTCCTTGTGTAAAAGCCAAAAACTCATTTTCCTTATCAAGCCTCATAGCCGTGGGGAAGAATTGTTCCAAAAATGATGTTCGGAAATTTTCCCAAGTCGGGGGAGTTCCCACTGTCTCCATCATGGCCCTAGCATTTGTCCACCAGTTATTGGCCTCTCCCTTCAACATATGGGATGCCAACCTCAACTTATCTTCATCGGTCACTTGCATTGTTACAAAGATCTTTTCAATGTCATCCAGCCAATGTTGTGCTCTCATGACATCCGGCCCACCTCTAAACTCGGAGGGTTTCATTTTCAGGAACTCTGTGAAAATTCTCCTTGGGTTCACTTGTGGCTCTGGAGCTTGATGCTGCTGAGCATTTTGCTGTAGGATTTGTTGCTGCTGATGCATAAGCATCATGTCTTGCATCATTTTCTGCTGGTTCTCAATGACATTCTGCATCCACTCAAAATTTGGGTCAACAGGAGGAGGAACGCCTCTACCTCTTCTGGCCATGATTCTGCGAAATATGCACAAAGTATTAAGTTGATCAAGCTCAATGTCTAATAGCATACTAAGAAAATCACGACTGGAAAAAGCAAAGACCCTATAAGCTAAGTCCGACTAGGTCGAACCGCTCTGATACCAACTGTAACACCCTGATATTTTTATTTCTTTAAAAACACCCAAGTGCACATTAAACATACATCAGAGATAATATTTCCTGTTCAGATACTGATTACCACTATGAAATTTTTGCTGAAATATAACATAGCTGTCTTATACACACTTAAGACCATACGGTTCTTAGACCGTAAACTGTCAGCAAATGTGGTAGTCAGAATCACACAAGAAAGCGGAATGAAAGACAAACATGACACTAATGTCATAGTGCTGTGATACATGGACAACAGAAGGAAGATAAACTGAACATAAAGCTAAGTCATTATCCATTTCCCGGGGGCCACCTACTCGTGCCTCTGAGGTTTCTTCTGTCCCTGTTTATCTGTAAAACAACAACATTTAAACAGTGAGATACAATCTCAGTGAGTTCTACCGAGACCCCTGCTAACTCTCTCGGTTCAATTAATAATCATTTTTAAAATCAACACGACACCGACTGCAATAAAGTGCTAACCCCGGTGAACGTGAACAAACAAAGTACGGCACCGACTGCAATAAAGTGCTAAACCCCGGTGTATCGCACAGTACGACACCGACTGCAATAAAGTGCTAAACCCCGGTGTACGTACAACAACTCATGACATAACACCGACTGCAATCCAGTGCTATATACCCGGTGAACCCCCTTACCAATAGTACATTCTCCTATTGGCACGGAGCCTAGGTTGGGGGAGCATGACTGCCCCGCCTAGTATGTCAAAACATGGGTCGTCACCCAACTCGATATACATATAAACATATATATCTACAGTACCATGAACCCACGGTCCATCAAATCAGACAATCCATGAAACACTTAAATCCACGATTTTATAAAATCCAAGTTCACACTCGCAATCTAGTTGACCACTTTTCGACAAAATTTTCAATATCAAAAACAGTTGATTTTGCCTTAAAAATAGAATATTCAGTTAGGCCTCTGAATAAGCTTTCCAACGCATCTTAGAACACCTCAATCGGGTTCCCGGATCAAAAGATATCGCGAAACGAAAAACAGTGTTTGGTTGCTGAAATTCTGCTAATTGGCGCTGGAGTCGCGCCTGGAGCGCAAGTTGTAACACCCTAAAATAATTTAATTAAGTAATTGATTAAATTATTTAAAGTGTTGCACTATTTTATTTTATTATGTGATGATATGGTATTTTTATTTTAATTGAAGGGGATGGCGTTGGTAATACCGGAATTTCAAGTGACGGCCCAAGAGGCCCAAGCCCGTTGGCTTAGGCGCTCCTTAGACACTAGGGGTCTAGGTCGCGCCTCACTAGTGTCAAAGGAAAGAAAGAAAGTCGAAGTAGAGAGAAGAAAAGAAAGAAAGTCGAAGAGAGGAGGAGAGAAGGAAGGGCGATTTCAAGCTTGGAGTTAGGGTTTGTGCGCCTTGATCCTAGGTAAGGGTTCCTATTCTTCTATGATTCGATTTCCTTTCTCTATCAATTGCTTAGGTTTCGAATTTCCCTAACCCTTTCTATTTTGATCAATTCGCAATGGTCCAAGGGAAAGAGAGAAAGGGCGTGATTGAGTGAAAAAGGAGGAGCTTCTTGGTTGCGGTGATTTGTCGGTGCTTCGGTGGAAAAGGCTCTAGCTCGTCATAATCAAGGTTAGGGGAGTCTCACTCTATAATAGAGAGTATAATAGGTTGTATGTGAACCATAGGATCCCACTTGACATATTTGTTATTTGTTAGAATTGTTTAGGTTAGTTAGAATTGATAATTAGTGTGATTGATTTGATTTCCCTATGCTAAGGTTTGGATTTCATGGGTTAATTTTGTGCTTTGAAGTGTTCTTAATTTATATATGTGAGATTGGATGTTGCTGGAAAAAGTGCAGTGTGTTTTGTGATTGTTGTGGTATTTTGAGTTTTGGAGAAAATAATTGAGAATTGGTGTTTGGTTGTGATGGGGCGCCTGGGCGCCAAGTGCTGGGGGGGGGGGGGGGGGGGGGGAATTGGCGCACTGGGCGCTGTTTACTGTTGCTGGGCGTGTGTGTGTTCTGGGCAGGGCGCCTGTGTTGCTGCCCTGTGGCGCCTAGGGAGGCGCCAGGTTGCTGCCTATGCTTAGGCAAGGCGCATAAATCATGTTTTTGGGTAAACTCAGTTTCTGAGCATATTTTACCGAGCCAAACTTTGTATTGACCTGACCAAATGTTATTTAAAACACTTTGGCTAAAGAATTTCTGGATTTGCACTTGTGGTTTTGAAATTGTCCGGTTGGGCATCATTTTGGCTTGTTTTAGGGGTGCCTTGTGCACACATCATTTTCTGAGCATATTTTACCGAGCCAAACTTTGTATTGACCTGACCAAATGTTATTTAAAACACTTTGGCTAAAGAATTTCTGGATTTGCACTTGTGGTTTTGAAATTGTCCGGTTGGGCATCATTTTGGCTTGTTTTAGGGGTGCCTTGTGCACACATCATTTTCTGAGCATATTTTACCGAGCCAAACTTTGTATTGACCTGACCAAATGTTATTTAAAACACTTTGGCTAAAGAATTTCTGGATTTGCACTTGTGGTTTTGAAATTGTCTGGTTGGGCATCATTTTGGCTTGTTTTAGGGGTGCCTTGTGCACACATCATTTTCTGAGCATATTTTACCGAGCCAAACTTTGTATTGACCTGACCAAATGTTATTTAAAACACTTTGGCTAAAGAATTTCTGGATTTGCACTTGTGGTTTTGAAATTGTCCGGTTGGGCATCATTTGGCTTGTTTTAGGGGTGCCTTGTGCACACATCATTTTCTGAGCATATTTGACCGAGCCAAACTTTGTATTGACCTGACCAAATGTTATTTAAAACACTTTGGCTAAAGAATTTCTGGATTTGCACTTGTGGTTTTGAAATTGTCCGGTTGGGCATCATTTTGGCTTGTTTTAGGGGTGCCTTGTGCACACATCATTTTCTGAGCATATTTTACCGAGCCAAACTTTGTATTGACCTGACCAAATGTTATTTAAAACACTTTGGCTAAAGAATTTCTGGATTTGCACTTGTGGTTTTGAAATTGTCCGGTTGGGCATCACTTGGCTTGTTTTAGGGGTGCCTTGGATGCATCTCATTTTCTGAACATATTTTCCCTAGCCAAATTCTGTATTCACGTGACCAAATCCCATTTTGAACCTTTTGGCTAGAGCGGTTTCAAATTTTAAGGTAGTCTACTTTGTTTGTGCGTTTGGGTGTTGTGTGGGCGCCAAGTGTGGCCGCCCAGGGTGCCAAGTGGGGCGCCCATGACTTGTGTTCGTGTTTCGGGTCTAATGGTGCTAGATTGGTCCCTAAGTGTTATCCTAGTCCTAGGGGCGTGATTGTGAGGAGAAAATAATGAGTTGGTTGATGATGAGGCCATGGGGGCTAAGACTAAGATTAATTAAAGATGTGACATAGGATACATGGACCGTGTGGTTAATAATTATGATTGTGGTTTTGTCATGGAGTCTCATGCATACATAAGGCTGCGGTCTGAGTTGCTAATTATGTTAATAAGGCTGCGGTCTGAGTTCTAAATTGAAAATATAAGGCTGCGGTCTGAGTTGATATTATGATGATAAGGCTGCGGTCTGGGAAAATGGTACCACATGCATAACTGTATTGCATACATCCTCATGATAAGCATGCTAGTTGGTGATTGTATGGACTATGCTACTGTGTGACTATGTGAGTATGATTCTATGATGTAATATACTTCTTATTATAATCTTTATTATGTAGTTGAGACTCACCCTTCTGTTGTTGTTTACCACAGGTAGTCCTGAGTGAGGGCTTACTCCTTTCACTCCCGAGTCGGTCTGCTCTGATACGTGACACCTAGGGGGTTGGATTAGAGATTTTTAATGTTATTCATTTGTTGTTGAATTCTACATGCTTTGAGTTAATGATTTTGATGAGCCTGTTGTTCGGCGTATTTTGGAGATTGTGTTATTTTCCGCTGCGAGACATATAAATTACAATGTGAGGATTTTATTGATGAAGTCACGTGTACCTATATTATTTAATGGTGTTGCGTATTATAAATGTGTAACGAAGGCTTACACCGATTTGACCGTTGTTAAATTAAGCTTATGTGTAGCATTCCATTCGAAAAGAAATTTTGAAACTCTGATCTCTACAATAAATAGCCGGGTAGAATGGGGTGTTACATTAGTGGTATCAAAGCAAAAGTTCGGTCTGTCCGACCAAGTATGTCTGTCTGTCATATTGTGTATGACAATTAGGTGTTTTGTTTTTAGTTCTAAATTGTCGTTTATGCTGCAGTGCTAGGTTGATATGGCTAGAAGGGATGATGCTGCTTTGGCTGCTGCTCTGCAGGCCATAGCCCAAGCTGTTGGAAATCAACATAATGCTGCTGATATGAATGCCCGTAATCTGGCAACGTTTCAGAGGGAAAACCCACCCACCTTCAAGGGTCGGTATGATCCCGATGGAGCCTTGTCGTGGCTGAATGAGATAGAGCGGATATTCCGTGTTATGGATTGTACTGCTGCCCAGCAAGTGAAGTTTGGGACGCACATGCTGGCGGAAGAGGCTGACAAGTGGTGGTTAGGGATGCTGCATAGGTTGAACACTGCTGGTGAAGAGGTTACTTGGGAGGTCTTCACAAGAGAGTTTAAAAGAAAGTACTACCCTGAAGACGTTCGGGCCAAGAAAGAGGTAGAATTTCTAGAATTGAAACAGGGAAATAAGACTGTGGCTGAGTATGCAGCCAAATTTGAAGAGCTGGCCCAATTCTGTCCTTACTACGCCAATGATGCTGATTCAGAGTTCTCTAAATGTGTGAAATTTGAAAGTGGCCTGCGACCCGATATTAAGAAGGCAATTGGATATCATGAGATTCGAGATTTTGCTAGATTAGTTGACAAGAGTAGAATTTATGAAGAGGACAGTTCTGCTGCCTACAAGATTGGGAAAGAAAAGAGGAATAATCAGTTTAGGGGAAAGCCATATGATGTGTCTGGAGGTAAAAATAAGTGGAAGGCAGGTACTGGTAAGAAATTTTCTGAGGGTAAGAAGCCTAGTGGGGGAGGTGCTCCCTCTGATATAGTGTGCTACACGTGTGGCAAGCCGGGTGTCATACCCCAATTTTGTCCGGCTTAGGTCGAAACCCTAATTTTCAAACAAAAATAAGTAAGTTAAGGTTTAGCATTCATTCATAATGTCATGAAGACCATCATTCATGCATTTCAAAGTTTTGAAAGTCATCTTAGGATTAGGGATGCATTGCATTGCCTTTTATGCATTTTCAGAGTTTTTTCAAGACCAAGGGCATTTTGGTCATTTTCGAAAAATGAGATATTTCTCAGCAAAAAAAATCATTTCTTGCATACATTTTAGATTTTAGGGTCATTTTAGAGTTTTGAAGTAATTCTTGAAAAGAAAATGCATTTTGAACGAGGATTAGGGTTCTAATGATCAAAAGGGCATTTTGGTCATTTCGCCAAAAAAATTCAATTTTTCATCAAAGAATCACAGGGATCTATAAGGAATCACTTGAGGTGAGATGTGCTTGATCATACATATTTTTGGTAAATACATTGTTGATTTATGTAAAAGAAAGAAAAAGTCAAAACCGTAAAGTCAACAATGGAATATTCTTCAAGCATCTTCAAAGTGGGGCACCCAAATCAATTTTGGGATGATGGTAGCATTTATTTCTGAGCCCAATGATTGATCATAGGATATGGCCCAATTTGGCATAATATTGTGGATTTACTTGAAAAAGAATAATCAAAAATGGGTTGGAAATGGAATGATCACACAATAGTACAAGTTGTACAATTGACAACTTGCACACCAAGGCCACAAACCTGCGCATATCAGCTCCATATCCACCCAATTTTGATTTATTTTATTGCTTGATAATCATGTTTTGATCATAGCCTTTCATTTGAATTGTAAATGCAATCCCAACCCTCCATTTGAATTAAAATGGCATTCTTGCAATATGAACCATTTGGAAAAACATTTTGGTAAAATAAATCCTTCACCCTCCCTCCAAAGCTGCGCACTATTCACCCTCTCTCCTCCCTTTGTGCTTCTTGACTACCCTCATCCTTGTGACAATTGATCCTAACCATTGATCCCAAATAAAACTCTAATCCTAGAGCACAAGTGAGATGGAGTGACATAGTTACCCTCAACTTTGAGTGGCCTCTATAAATACCATTTTGTGCTCAGCTCACAAGGACCTTTTGGCTGATCATTCACTCCTCAAAAAACCCTAGCACACTCTCTCAAAAGAGCCTCCAAACCGTGAGCACACTCACCATCATCCACCCATTGTTCCTTTGATTTTTCTTCACCAAATCACTTCCAATCCACTCCCATTTCGCATATCTTCTTCCTACCATCTTCAAGTTCAGATTCATACCCTCAAGAGCTTAGGATTTTGAAGGTTTTCAAGGGCTTGGTTGGTGTTCTTTTGAAGATTTGGTTGATTGGTTCACTAGCTCTCCATTTTCGCATAGTTTAGTGAAGGCTCAAGGTAAACTCTTAGAACCCTTTGCATTCATAAACTTTTTGCATCAAAAAAACTTATCTCTTTTGCATATTCATCAAAATGTAGATTAGGGGGCTGTTGGGGGAGATTTGGTATCTCACCCCTTTTGAATAAGTTGTGTTATGTGATCTTTGCATATCATCATCTTTGCATCTTTGTTTCATGAATAAAATGCTCTTTTCTCCTTGATTTGGTTTCGGCCTCATGTTAGATCTTAGGGATCTTGTTTCTTCTAGTTCATTTCATGTCCAAAATGTGAATAATGGTTGGATTTCAAGCATGTGTAGCTTCGGGTTCAACTTGTAGAAATTAAGGTTTTGATGTTTGTTTCATTTCCTTAATTTTTGTGTGAATAAATGTATGTGATACTTGATCTTTATCTTATAATCTCATGTGCTATGTTATGTTTGTGTTTGATGTCATTTTTATGCATCAATTTATGTCATGTTTGGCATGAAATTTGTTGGTGAATGTTGCTTGCAAGCATTCGGCCAAGGCCATTTTTATGACCTAGTTTTTTGCAATTTGCTTTGTTGATTTGGTGTGTGCAAATAATTTTGTGTAAATGTGTTTTTTTAACCATTTACCAATGTACTTTACTATTCACTTAAAAAATTACCAAAAAGTTAAAAACATTTTCATTCTTACTTTTCACTTCTTACCACAAGTTTTTACCTCATTCATTAACTCTTTACTCAAAAATACAAAAAGATTTTACCATTCACTTTTTACCATTTACCTTTCACCTCTCATTAAAATATTTTCACTTGCATTCACACTTGTTTCACTATTTGCATATCACATCATGTTTAATCACTTACCTCTTGTTGATGATTGGGTGATGTGATCCAAATACTTATGCCTAGTGCATATCCCAAGTAGGGGAGATCACCCAAAGTGAATCAATCCCTTTGTGTTTCATTTGCATAGTTAATTACTTGTCTCTTGTTGATGATTTAGTAATGTGATTCAACACTAATGCCTAGTGCATGCCCCAAGTGTTGAAGATTACTTGAAAGTGATTCAACTACTTCATCATTTACTTACATGCTTTGCATTCATTACTTGTGTGCTCGTTGTGCTTGAAAGTGTTGAATTGGTGTTCACAACTTGGTTGTTTTGATTTTCGCAAAGACTTTGTAAAGTCATAGACTTATTGCTGCTCGATAGTAACACTTCAAACCTCAAAACCATGTTGTATGTGAAAGACAATTTGTTACTCGTTAGTAACATCTACAGTTTCAAAACTTTTAGCACTCAAGTTCAAAAACAAGTTTGTCACTCATTAGTAACAACTTCAATTTTCAAAAACCTTTTGCATTCATAATTAAAAACAGTTTTTGCATTTGCACTCAATCAATTTCAAACTCATAAAAACAATGTGAGCAAGTAATGATCACCCATAGCCTTAGCTAGTTTGATCATGAAAGCTCTCCCTTTTTCAAAAGCCATGTGAACTAGTAAGGATCACCCATAGCCTTAGCTAGTTTGATCATGAAAGTTCCTTCCTTTTTCAAACACCTTCTTCAAGGCTTCTTTTTCTCGCTCCAAGAACTACGTTGCTTTGATTCCCACTTGGGATACGTAGGAGCGAGACTTGTTCTCGTCAAGCACATCAAAAAAAATCTTCACTTTCACAACAATAAAAAACCTCCATTTTCAAAACAAACAAAAATGTTTTCAAACCCATTGTTAGTAGCTAATCAGAACCGTAGTTCGTCTAGCTATTGACATCGATGTCCTTTCTCCAAAAAGAACAATAAGATGACCACCCATAGCCTTTGCTAGTTTGGTCATCAAACAAATCAATCCTTTTCAAAAAAGCTTTCAAAAAGAGAATAAAAACAAGTTGTTACCAACGGTCACCCAGAACCTTAGTTCGTTTGACTAGCGGTAGCGACTCCTTTTGAGTACTTAGCGGTGATTACCCATAGCCTTAGCTAGTTTAGTCACTCGCTAGTACTCGTCCTATTTCGAAAACTCACCTAAAAAGTTAAAAAACAAAAACCAAGGCAGAACTACGTAGCTCTGAGTTCTCCATTGTACCGGGAGATACGTAGGAGCGGGTCGTTACCCCCGTCGAGCTCTTTTCTAAAAAACTCTCTTTTTCCCCCTCTTTACATAAGTTTTCCATTAATTTCCCATCCATCTTCAAATAAGAATAAAATAGGCAAATCTAGGTGTTCTTCAAATCAAACATTAAAACCACACAATTTAATTAGAGGTTCCCTTTCAGTAGAAAGGAGGAATGGGGTGCTAATACCTTCCCCATTCCTAACCGACCCCCGAACCCATATCTCTATTTTTCAAAAGACCACCCGCCTTTTTGTAAAAGACTTTTTTCTAATGTTTTGGTCTAAAAACTAAAATATTGGTGGCGGCTTCACAATTTTCTACGTTGTACATTGAAGAACCCTAAACGGGATTTTTCGGGGTACAACAGCTGGCAACTTCACTGGGGATACAATGCTGATGCTACCTGTAGCTTTCATAGCGGAGGGGCCGGTCACACGGTGGAAGACTGCAAGGCTTTCAAATATGTAGTCCAGGATTTGATTGACGCCAACTGGATCTCTTTCAAGCCGAACAGTCCAAGCACAACTACAAACCCCCTACCGGGACATGGGACACCATCCACTAATGCAGTAGAAAATTCTGTGGGACGGACGATGATAAAAGATGTTAAGTGTATCCAGACTCCTCTGGAAAATATACATGCTGAGCTGTGCCGTTGTGGAGTTATCAAGAAGGGATGTGTATGCGCTGATCCTTTATGTGTAGGCGCCTGTGAAGTTTTCAAGTCAGTTCTGCAAGACTTGATGGATCGTTATGTGGTTCGAGTGGGAGTAGTTGAAAAGGAAGAAAGTGTGCTGATGTTGCAGTTCAATGGTGGTAAAGAGGCTAGGAAACCAATTGAGATACTATACAATCCGAAGCCAGCTCAAGCTAGATCTCAGCCGTTGATTATTGAGGTGCCTGCTCCCTTCCCTTACGAGAAAAACAGTGCAGTGCCGTGGAAGTACAGCAACTTGCCTCCAGTGAGAAATTCTCCAAGTGCTTCTGTTGTTACTAACATCACTGGGGCAAGTGGGATGACTAGAAGTGGCCGCATGTATGTTCCCAAGGTCACCCAGGCTGAGTCATCTAAAGCGGTTGAAGACAGGGCACGAAAGGGGAAAGACAAAGAAATGGAGAATGCCCAGAAAGAAAAGGTGGCAGAGCAAGAAAAGGATGAGTTCTTGAAAATTGTAAGACAAAGTGATTACAAGGTAGTTGATCAAATGAGCCAGACCCCTGCGAAGATTTCTATGATGTCATTGCTGTTGAGCTCAGAAGCACATAGGGCTGCCCTGATGAAAGTGCTGAACGGGGCTCATGTTGCTCAAAACATCTCTGTGGGTCAATTTGATGAGGTGGTGGGGAATATTATGGCTGCAAACCATGTAACCTTTGCCGATGATGAACTTCCCCCAGAAGGGAGGAAACACAATTTAGCCCTCCATATCTCTGTCAAATGTGGGGACTTTGTGTTGGCCCGTGTGCTAATTGATAATGGCTCTTCTCTGAACGTTATGCCAAGTCTACTTTGAACAAGTTGGATGTGGACTGCTCCTTCATGAAGCCTAGTTCAACACTGGTAAGAGCATTTGACGGATCAAAGAAGGAAGTAATAGGAGAAGTGGAGTTTCCTATTCAGATTGGGCCAGAGACCTTTTATGTGAATTTCCAAATCATGGACATCTCTTCATCTTACAGCTGTTTACTCGGGAGGCCATGGATTCATATGGCTGGGGCTGTTCCTTCCTCTTTGCATCAGAGGGTCAAATTTGTAGTGGATGATAAGATTGTGGTGGTGTTTGGAGAGGAGGAGATGCTAGTCAACAAGCCTTCTCCCTTTCGCTATGTAGAAGCGGCTGAAGAGTCGCTGGAAACTTCTTTTCAGTCCCTTGAGATTGCCAATGCCGTGTTTGAAGGGGGTAAGTTGCTGCCACCTGTAATGAAATTGTCAAAGGATGAGGAGATGGTCGCAAAGATCATGATGGCCCAGGGATATCAGTTAGGACGCGGATTGGGAAAAGCTGGACAAGGAATCTTGCTCCTATTCAGCTGAAAGAACAAAGATCGTTGGTTTGGGATACCACCAAGAGGCTGAAAGGAGAAGTGCTGAAGAGAAGAAGAGGTGAATGGTGGCCAAGTTGAAGGAGGATCCAGGCCAAAGAGGATCCTATCGTGA